>VNJU01000834.1:0-36015 GCA_008042675.1 Drosophila seguyi
TTTTCAGTTCGAGGAAAATGATTTATTTGGCAAGCAAAAACAAGCAAAGGTTTCCCCGGTTGGTTCAACATCATTTCGAGTTCAGAAACAAGGAAAATAAATATATGTAAAATTATCATAAACCTAATCAGTGTCTACACATATGGTTAAAGCCACCAGCAGCGTATTAAGCTAACAACTAATTGTCAAATTTTTGCATTTCAACTACTTAAATATACATATATAGAGTTTTAACTAAACTAAACTAAAGTCCGAACTACCATACAGAACCAACAAGAACAACAAAAGACAACAACTCAATTGTACAAAATAGATTCTAAGCAGACAGCAAATTTTATATGTTTACAAAAAAAAAAGAAAATAAAGCGAAACAGAAAATACAAAAAATACAATGTCAATAATCTAGCTACAAAATAAAAGAAAAATACAAAGAACCGCCGAACCGAAAAAAAAACTAACTAAGAGCGCCACACATAAACCAAAACAAAACATTTAAGCAATTTTGATACAATTAACGAAAAAAAAACTAAAAAGGTCGAAATGTATTTTACAATTATTATTGATTTTAGCAAAATTCAAAATATATTATTTCCCTTTTTGGCATTGCAAATTAAACGAAAAAAATCGATATATTTAAATTAATCAAATGTAAAGAGTTAGCATTTGTAAGCAATGAAACATTTTATAAGACAAACAAGCGAAAAAATAAATACAATTTTATAAAAAATATAAATATTGTGAATTTTTATATTTTATTTTATTTTTCAGTGGGTTATAAATGGAAGATTTTTGGAAAAACAAAGGCTATAAGTATGAAATTTCAGTTTATTAAAGTCAAGAAAATATGATGTGCATGTTTCAGTGGTAAACAAATTTATTTTTACATTAATAAACTATTCAGTACCAAAGAAAAATGCTTTTTCGTGCTTTTAAAGTTATGTAAAATAAATTTAATTTAATTTTGAGCACAGTTTAATATTCTTTAAAATTAAACAAAAACACATATAAATTCTATAGTTCTAATTTAATTTTCTTTTATAAAATAATTACAAATATAAAACCAAGCAAAATATTTATTTCGTTAAGAATCCTTTCAAGTCCACAACTATAAATATAAACCCCTTAACTCCTCCATCCCCTCTTAACCCTTTGAGCAACGAAATGACAAACTGAGGCAACAAACCATTCACAGCCAGGAAAAGAAGGAGGAAGCAGACATTAGGTGATCCTTATCCTGAAAACCAATATGTCACCTTGAAAGGGAAAACTGCTTTCGGTTAAACGCAGCCAGATAGGGCTGTGAATTTTCCCGTTGTGTCATGCCGGGCACACTTCGCACCGAAAGGGTTACAAAAAAAAGGCAAAGGTTATGCCTAACCGCAGATCTCAGCCTTTTTCCTGCAAATGTCCAAGTCACCGGGGTCAGAAGTGAAGGGGGTGTACCCCTTTTTAACGCACCCGAGAGAACCCATTTAACCCCAGAAGCGAGGCCAGAAAAAAGTGTAACATCTGTGGCTGCCAGCGATCAGCGGCGCCCGATAGCTGTTCGCCAGTCAAATAATAATTATGCAAACATTTCGGGCCGCTAATTTGCCGCCTATCTTAATTTAAATCGCTGAAAAGCGCACTGGAACCAGCGAACAAAAAATTGTTTAATTGTCGTGACATGACAATAAGCGACCTGGAAATTAGGGTCCTTTACTCTCCCGGTTTTTTTTTTTGTGTCCTTTTTCGCGTGGCTTGATTTTTTGGCGATGATAAGCGAGGGGAAAATTATAGGGTATTCAAATGCTTTCATATAGTGTTGGTCGCGTGTCCTGGATCAAGTATACTTTTTTTACTCACTGGAATTCAGTTTTAGCGCCTGCAATTAAAACTTGCAGAGGTAACAGTTTATGATAAAATATTTGTAGTTAATTTACTTAATTTAGTGGCACATATGTTAATGGGAGAGAGCTAGGTGGAAATGGAAAATGTGGCAGGTAGCTTAAGCCAAAAAGAAACCTACAAAATAAGGCTGAATAAAGATTATATTTAAACCCATTTTATATTTTCAAATATTTATTTTGCCCGAACAAAGCAGGCTGTAGATGACATTCAATTATAAATAAAAAGAGGAGACGAAATTTGAAAATTTTTAAGTATGAGCTAAACACTTGATTGGGGAGTCGTAAAACCAAAAATCCCCAGGGAGATTTCTATCTGGCAATCACTATGTACAACTCAGAGAATAGCGAGGAAAGTACTGATGCCTTGCAGGACGAGCAGGATAAACAGACCAGTAAACTACTGGAATCAAAGAAATGCTTTGAGGATGTCTATAAACCTATCGTGACAAAGAGCTCGCCAGAAATATACTTTCGCAAGTCGATAAGAAGTCCTGAATCTGAGGAGGACAACCAGTTCACTTCTATATCAAGAACGGAAGACGAAACTACAGAATTGGAGGCGGATAACGAGTACATCAGTTTCCTGAAATACATGAGTGTTCGTTAGTAAGTTTCTGTGTATTTTTGTATCATTTTTTAAAGATTGCCTTCTTAATTTCCTTCCAAGCTCACACTATCGCTTGACATCGGGCCAAGATAGTGAGAAAGAAGGTCAGACAATGGATTATAGCAATTGCTGCTGTAGTGAATGTGAATGTGAGTTATCCAAAGTTATAGAATATTTAGAAATATGTTTTAAGCTGGCAAACATAGGTCCCTCTTGCGATGGACCCTCATGTAGCTGGCAAGCCGCTGGCAGAAATGGACCGGATTGCACTCCAGGACCTCAGATAGATGCCCCACCCTACATGGAGCACGAAATGCCCGAGAACGGACACTATTACAACTATGGGAAAGCCCTGCCAAACACTCAGTCCGGTTCGGATGAGACCATTGTGAATGCACCCATAGCTCCTACTTCGGACACCTTGGATAGTTCTTCGGCTTCCTACAACTTATGCTGTCCATTAAGAAGACCTGGTCAGCAACCTGAGTGCTACTCGTGCCAGCAGGGATACCCGTCCCAGGAGCAGATGATGCGCATGTCCGTGCCGCCGACTATGGAGATAGATCCGAGCACGGGATATCCCTACTTCCCTTACCCGGGGCCTGTTAACTACCCCGGCATGGATATGAGCTCCATGGCAAGCATGCCAGCGGATCGCAGGGGATCCGGTGGTCAGCAAAACGAGGAAATGAGTAGTTCTTCGTGCTCTGCATCGTCAGCAACATCCAGCTCTGTGGAAGGAGGCGCGAATAATCAGAACTCAAGCGGCTTCAATATGGAGGAATTTATGCAAAAGTATCAGAAAAGTGTTCAGCAATGTTATGCCACCGCCCAACAAGGTATTTTACGATCGTTCACTCATTTTTCAACAATCTTTCAACAATATTTTAACAATTTTTCAACAATCTTTTAAAAAATTTTCCCAATTTTTTCAACCATTTTTCAAGAATTTTTTAACAATCTTTTAACAATCTTTCAAACAACATTTCATCAATCCTTTCACCAATAATCACTTTATTGTAGGACTGCACCAATCTTTTTCTCAAGTGGCAAATGGTCAGCCATTTTTCAACCAGCCTTCACAAGGAAATCAACAATACTATGCCAATTCTAACCCAGGTATTTTAAATAACTTCAAAAATTGTTTGAAATATATTCAAACCTTCTCCACAAACTTACAGGTTCTCAACATATGTTTGCCAGCGCGAATCAAGGTAAGTTGGAGTTTTAATATATTTAATCTTATTAAGCTTTTTCTTCTTTATTTTAAATTCCAGCAACTCCACAATACTATGATCCCAATCAAGGTAATAAAATAATGATATATTTAGATTTATTTTTAAGTTTAATTTGATTTATAGAAGCTTATCAAGGAATGCAGGCTTTTAATTCCTCCTTAGATCCTCAATTTTTTAGCACCTCTAGTTTGGGTAAGCACTAAAATATTTCTTGTTCAAATAAAGTAATTAAAAAAATGTTACCTTAAGGTGGTCAACAATTCTTACCGCCTCCCATGACAATGCCTGCTCCGAATATCTTTGGCAACAACACTGGCTTCATCAGCGACACTCTGCACACGCAGACCGTGTATTCCTCCGATTACAAATCGTTTGCCAACCAAGGGAATCACTTCAATCACTTCCCCAATGGCATTGACATCGGCTTGGGCCCCGATGCCTGTCCCGGCTACGGACCAGTAGGATCCCCTGGAATGGCCGAGATGGGCACCGGTGGTCAAGCCTTTGGCATGGGCGGTGCCGCTGGAATGAACATAAGTTCCTATCCACTTAATTCATTGAGGTGGGTACCAATGAAGTCTGCTAACCATACAATAAATTAAATATATATATATATATATGTATTTCAGTTACCCAAGTCCTTACTCCTTCGACATGCCAACCCCCCCAACAGGCCATCCTGGTCTAGGTATGGCTAATGGCGGAAATTTAAGTAAGTGGTGAATCGAGTCCCTGCATTATTGTGCTACATAATTATTTTCACTTTAAAGTGTAAGCTGAGTGGGTAAGCACCGCATCGTGACTCTGGAAATGGCTTTAAATAAATTTCAACTTGATTATAGCTTAAAACTTAAATAAAATATATCTATTTTATTAGCACTTGTGTGAAAAATATATGAAAGATTCTAAAAAATAATTCAAGCTTTACTTATTTCCTTGAGTTCTTCCCTTCATAGCCATTAACCCCTCATGGTAATGACTCACAATAGACCAGAGTCCGCCTGAACTTCGCACGACACCAACTTTAAGTCAAAGCTAATTACAGTGAGCTAGTCTATTGATTTTAGCCGTAAAGTACACTAACCCGTGAAGGAACCCTCGCAGTAAACAAACAGGCGGCGGACATCAGTGACCCAGTTTTCCGTGCAAAAACCAAGTCGGAAAAACGGAAAGCTAAAGGGGGCCAGGCAAACAACGCCCCCTAGAAGTCGAAAAGGCTGAATGTGGAGCGAAAGTGAAACGCAATATGACCACAAAGGAAGCCAGATTCTTGGCAGTATCCGTATATGTATCCATATCCACTTGGCCTGCCCAGAAAGAGAGCCAAATCAAATATCAAAGTGCCGACAAAGAAAGCTTTGGCCGGTTAACTGTTTGAAGTTAAAGACCAAGGAGAAAATTGTAGTTCGGAAAAGCCTCTCGGATTGACATTTAATGCTGGACAGTTCATTAATCTCATGATTCATCGGCAGATGAATAAAATCTAAACTATTTCTATACCCGAAAGAAATATTCAACTCGTGTGTCAACACCCACAAAACCACAGGCGGTTGTCTAGGACCCACAAACAACACGCGAATGAAAGAATTTCCCAATGATTTATTTTTACGAGGCAACACCTTAAATTTGGTAGAAAAGATCGGTCTGAAGCAACTCCTTCAGTCTCCCGAATATGATTAATTGGCCCGAAAACGAAATTTGTATCTGAGCAGCGGCTGCGCTTTATTATCAGCGTTTTGGCCAGTGACCATCAGCGGCAGTCAATTACCGGTCGACAGTTTCGTTTCTGTTTTTCGATTTTACCTACCAATCAGCCCCTACACTGGGGGAAATCAGGAAGACCTTGGTAATATAAAGTTAAGAGTAACTAACTCATAGGTCTTAAAGAAGCAAAATAGCTTATATAAAAAATGATAATATTTAAAGCACTTAAACTATACATCATTTAATGACTATTTTATTTATAGAGAATCTCTTATATTTTCTAAATATTTTAACAGTTTTTTTTAGCTTTTTCTCTCTGTGTATCCTGTCTGCCGTTCGGGTGTTGTTGTCAATGTCCTGCTGCGCTATTATTTGTCTTGTGTGCGAGACTCCGACTCGGTATAAATTGCTTTACGCCACTTTTGGGTCATTAACGAAATTGAAAATAGAGACGGACCTAAGGTGTGCTAGTAAGGGGGAGATATATAAGGGTATGCATATCGGGGGAACTGGGAAAACGGAGACCACCGAGCTCCTATAAAATCAGTGCCACCTACTTTGGTAGTTGACCAACCATTAGACACCAACGGTGCCCAGACTGTCGGGAGTCCCAGGGAAGTCTAAACTTCTCCCTGGGAGATGTGAAGCAGATGGTGGGCTTACTTACGATTTATCAGTTAGAGTGTAGGTAATGGATATTGCTTGAGTACACATAGAAATGGTAGAAATGTGCACAAAAGTCCACTTAAATTTCTTGTTAATATTAAATATTGTATATTCATAATAACTAAATGCTTAAATTTTTATTTATATTGTTTTGTTCTAATATAAAGCGACCCTGCTAAGCTAATATAAAGTTAACAGGATTAGTTAATTTAAATATTCACTCAAAACCACGTTTTCCCTTTTCTTGTTACCTTCTAAAAGTGCCAACATTCGGTTGCCAGGAGTTTTCTTTGGCTTCACATAACCCTTTTCGAGGCCAACAACTCAATCGAAATGAGTCTCAAATCTCACAAAGAACATTATCATTATGCCCGCCCTGAGAAGGGCTCACTTCTTGCCCAGGGATAAGTGTATATAATTTAATCGAGGGCACGACTTCAAGTAGGTACCGCTCGTCCTGTCCAGGCCAGAAGACAATAAAAAGAAGCGAAAAGGGATCACATCGCTAGAGGAGAAATCAAAGCGTAACAAATTCGCCAGGGGCAGGACTTTCACCCGGCGCAAAGGAGAAAGGAGAGCAAAGGACACGGATTAACAGGCACGCGACTGAGTCCTTTTGTTTGGATTGAAAGCCGATTAGGCCGAGGGACGCACAGAGGCATTTGCACTTCATTATTATGAGTTATGAGGGGGGAACGCCGGCTGGTCAAGCTGGTCTGGTGGTCCTCCACTCACAATTATGTTATGTTATGTGTGTATCACCCCGGGCAAAAGTGATTACTATTAGTAGAGTTGCCTGCCATGCAAATCGATTTGTTGTCTCCACATCAATATATATCTTTTGACATCCGAAGGGTGTAACCAATCGTTGGCATCGGCCAACCGGACACGCGCCGCAATCAGATCAAAGGGAGATGGAGGGACATCGATTTGCATAGAAAATGCTGGAATTCAATAAATGAGCTTGGACATAGGTCAATCGCTGCCACTTAGTCAGAGATGTCCCATGGATGTCGAGTGGCTGCTTAGCCTGGGAACGAATCCGAAAGGCGATTTGTCATGCTGGAAATAGGGAAAGGTCTTTTTGGTACAGATGTCAGTCAAACTAGAAGAATGTTAATTAAGTTATATATCTAAGACAATGTGGGGAAATTAAATTAAATAGTTGAGAGGAAACTAACTCACATTTCTACACCTTTTTCCATAACATAAAAATCGAAGAAAACTCGCTTTAAGCAGGATTATCCCTTGATCCCTATCTTTCTCACGGCTATCAGCTTACAAGACGCATTTTTAACACACTTCCACTACATAAATTCATCCGATTTCGTCCTCGAAATATGGCAAAAGGATACAAGAACCCTTTGCTAAGTGGCAAACATCAAGGGAGACCAGGCGGGGCGTTGCAAATGACGACAAATTACACACACCAACTGGCGGGACGGGCCGGGGCCTTGTGTCTTCGGTTGGGTATTTACAGGAAATTTGCAAACAATATTGAATTCGAAGCGATCAAAATAAAAATTAATCAATGCACTTAAAACTTTAAAAAACACACACATAAAGAAGCGAACTCAATGACTCGGAAAAGGGTAAGGGAGGAAGGGAAACCCTTTATTTTTTCAAGCAACCCCCTTGGGTGACTTTAAAGTGCTCGCTGTGGAAAGGGAACTCTCTTAACTAATTTATAACTTATGACTGCACGGCCATGGACAATTTTCCATGCCACTACAAAGGAGAGCAAAAAGCCAAAATTTGACATGAGTAGCGGTTGCATAACCCCTTCTAAAAAATACAACAAAATAAATGCTGAGAGTAAGCCGAGCCCCTTCACAAGCGGGACATGTGAGTGTGCACATGTCAGCAAGCGAATTAATCGAAGAGAAATGATTTATTTAGCGCTCGGACAGACGGAACGGTGACCCCGGGAAAGGGTTACCAGAGGGTTCCGTCCAAGGCCAACCCTCTCGCATGGACCTCCATTCGCACCCAAATCAACTTTAAAATGTTTTCGAAACTGCACCTCTCATTGATGGGCATTTATCGGTTTCGGGGGTTGGTCCTGCATTTCGGGTTTATTTTATATACCATTTTTTTCGCACAATATCAACTGCACTTTTTAAACCGTAAATTCACACTGCAATTTCAACTAATTTTGATTCAGGAATATTTATTACTTTCTGTTGTGAGCTGCGTCTCTCAAAATATTTATGACTCTGGGTTTTTTATGGCATTTCTCAGGGCTTTGATTGATTCGAGTGGCTTTATAGGGATTACTGTTTGCAATTTGCTAAGAATTTTAAGCAATTAATAAACATAATGAAAAGGGGAATTGCTTGAAATGCATAAAATACGCTTACTTCGGTTACTTGTGGGAATTTTCAAAAAAGGGGCTGAAAGAAGCCAGATATATTCTTTTTTTATTACACATATTTTTATTGGTTTCACACAAAAGATACTGAGATTTTTTGACTTTAAAAGGTACAAATTTTTTAAGTGAAACAAGAATAGAACTTCTTGTCTAAAAATTCTTTGTCAAACTAACTCCCTTTTGTGATAGTTGTCTCAAGCTTATTCAGTTTTTGTAAGTCAACATTCGGTTGGCCGGAATCAGAAATTGAAAATCAAATTCTTAAGTAAAGCTGGAAACATGTCTTACCAAAAGCTGGACAATAAGACGCTGCAGAGCGTCAAGGACGTAGCCCACAAGCTGCGCATCCATTCGATCACCTCCACACAGGCGGCCAAGTCCGGCCACCCGACCTCGTGTGCCTCGCTGGCGGAGATCATGGCGGTGCTGTTCTTCCAGCAGATGCGCCTCAACCTAAAGCACCCCCGGGATCCATCCAGTGACAGGTTGGTCTTGTCCAAGGGACATGCCGCACCCATTCTCTATGCAGCCTGGGCTGAGGCGGGCCTGTTCCCTGTGGATGAGCTGCGAAATCTGCGCAAGGTGGACAGCGACCTGGAGGGGAATCCCACGCCGCGTCTGAACTTCATCGACGTGGGCACCGGGTCCCTGGGACAGGGCATTGCCATAGCCGCCGGCATGGCCTATGTGGGCAAGTATCTGGACAGGGCCGAGTATCGCACATATGTGATCCTGGGGGACGGTGAATCCACCGAGGGAGCCGTGTGGGAATCCCTACACTTTGCTGCCCACTACAATCTGGACAACCTGTGCGTTATCTTTGATATCAACAAGATGTGCCCGGTGGACTTGTCCGCTGAGATGGAGGTCTACCGGGACAGACTGGATGCGTTCGGTTTCAATGCTCTGACAGTGGATGGTCACGACATTGATGAGCTGATCAAGGGCTTCTTCAATGCAGCCAACACCAAGGGTAAGCCCACCGCCATCCTGGCCAGAACTACCAAGGGCAAGGACTTCCTGGCCGTCGAGGGACTCGACGAGCTGCACGGGCAACCGTTGGGTAGGAAGGCAGAGCCGGCCATCAATCATCTGCAGGTGAGTTTCCTTTTTTATATATTTTAATTAATATTTATTTATTAATTTATTTATAATATTTACTTACAGTTTTTGATCTCCAATCCCAATGTGCATTTAACCCCGAAGAAAGTGAGCAAGTGCGGCCGCGCTCCCGAGGTGAACATCAGCAACATTATGCTGTGCGCTCCTCCAAATTACCGCCTGGGCGACTCGGTGGCCACCCGGCTGGCCTATGGCACAGCTCTGGCCAAGATCGCAGCGGATAATCCCCGGGTCATTGCCCTCGATGCCGACACCAAGAACTCCACGTATGCGGACAAGATGAGGAATGCCTTCCCGGAACGCTTCATCGAGTGCTTCATAGCCCAGCAGAATCTGGTGGGTGTGGCGGTGGGTGCCACCTGTCGCCGTCGCACGGTGGCCTTCGTGTCCACGCATGCCACCTTCTTTACGCGGGCCTACGACCAGATCCGCATGGGCGCCATCTCGAACACCAATGTTAACTTTGCGGGCTCCCACTGCGGCTGCAGCATCGGCGAGGATGGACCGTCGCAGATGGGACTGGAGGACATTGCCCTGTTCCGCAGCATTCCCGGCAGCACGGTCTTCTATCCCACGGATGCCGTGAGTGCGGAGCGGGCCGTGGAGCTGGCGGCCAATACGAAGGGCGTGTGCTTCATTCGCACCACCTATCCAAACACCACGGTCATCTACAACAACGACGAAGTGTTCGCCGTGGGCCAGGCCAAGATCGTGCGCCAGAAACCCTCGGACGAGGTGCTGCTTATCGGGGCCGGGGTCACCCTGTACGAGTGCCTGGCCGCCGCCGAGCTGCTGGAGGAGGACTGCATCACGGCCCGTGTGATTGATCCGTTTACGGTGAAGCCTCTGGATGTGCGCCTAATCGTGAAGCACGGCAGGCTCTGTCGCGGCAGGATCGTTGTGGTGGAGGATCACTACCAGCAGGGCGGGCTGGGCGAGGCGGTGCTCAGTGCCTTGGCCGACCACCGGAACTTTGTGGTCAAGCATCTGTATGTGCCCACTGTGCCGCGGTCGGGACCAGCCGCTGTCCTCCTTGATATGTTTGGCATATCCTCCAGGAATATCCACAAGGCTACCTTGTGCATCTTAAAGAAGTGAGAAAAGGAAGACCAAAATTTTAAGTTCGATTAGTGGAAGAAGATTCGAACAATTTTATTATTTGAACAATCTGTAAAATTCATAAAATTCATCAAATTCATTCGTATAAACCATAAAGGGAGCTAGTGAAAATAAATAAGATAAAGATAAAAGATAAGAGAGATAAAATTATGTTTTATTTAGAAAAACAAACTTTGAATTGAATTATTTAAGGCTCCTGTTTGATTCTCTTTTAAGTAAACCAATTTTTTATATAGGTTTTTAACTTTATTAACCCTTTTTAAGGGTGAATTGCCCGTGTCCCATTGACTTTAGCTTCGATTTGCTGCATTACCTTTCTGCTCTACCTGAACTAATAGCCGTGCAACGTGAAATGCTCTTCATGCCACCGAAGTTCAAATGGGGAAAATATTGCATTTGGCAAAACTCAATTGGCTGGAACTAATTTTTGGGATTTTACACAGGCTGACACGATCATTGACTGCGTTGGCGTTGTTGGGTTCGCTTTAGAATTTGACATATTTATTTGGAGTGACCTTTTTTCCAGAGGCGCAACGAATTGCTGTCGGCCCCCTTCTCTCTTTGTGGTGATAAATTTCAGTTTGTGGTGTTTAGGATTTCCTTTTGCCTGGGTTTGGGATTTTAAAATAATATTTTTGCTGATTTTGGGAGGGTATATCTATTGGGAATGTCGTATGCTGTGTTAAGTAACACGTTATTGTGTTTTATAATTTATAAAATTCAATAATACATATATGGAGTTGGTTACTTACATTCTTTAAATATTTTTGATCAAGTAAAATGATTAATATTTATATATTTATTCGCAATAAAATTATTTGCCTACACAAATCCCCTCAAAATGTTTCTAAAAATTTAAGAAATAGCTACAATATATTCGAATCTCTTCCCTGCTCCCCATTATCTTTTCTTTGCCTGACCAAAGGCTATTTAAAAATGATCCCTAATGACATCCGCTGCCGTTCGCCTAATGTGGCATTCATCCATTTAGTCATCTGCCTTTGTGGTAACTGAGGTCCATTTATTGTTTTTCGCTTCCTAATCAGTACATTATATTGTTTGTTTGCTTTCGGGGCCAAGGGGACAAGGGGATAGCAGGACAACAGGACAACAGAACATCAGACAGGATGTGAGTGAGAGTGTGTGGTTAAGGGTTGGCCAAGTGGCCCAAAAGTATCCCTTCCGATTCGATCAAAATTTACGATAAATGCTTTAAAAATTCTATACACCTCAAGTGCACAATAGATAGCGTAGATGTTTTTCACTTTACGTTAAGTGAGCATGGCTAACTAGATTGGTTAGAGATCATAAATTCAACAGAATGAAAATAGATTAGATGACATCATATGTGGAGGAGAGGCCTTTGTCCTTGCCACCACACATGTGAAGGAGTTGGATGCCTGATATGGGGGTAGATTTATGAAGGGAACCAATGCACCTGCTTAGAGATCTGAAAGTCCACCCATTCCTATATACATATATCATTTAATGAGCGAAATCTGTGCGGCATAAATTTGTAAGCAATTATTTGCGGCGGAAAAAAGAGACCAAAAAACAATCATCAATCTCTGTCTGCTGCTGTTAAAAGCACATGCATTTAAATTAGACATTTAAGCCAGTCTCCCCCGCTGGAAAATCCACTCCCCCATAGAAATTTAAATTGAAACAAGGGAAAGTTATGCAAAAGTATAAGTAAAGAAAATACCCTGTGGTTATTTTTATAATTTTATTCCCTTTTATGTAATGGAATCTATAGGTTTCCTAATGGAAATATGCCTTAAATTAATGTATATCTTTTATAATATTTAAAAAAATCTAAACCTTTACATTAAAGTCTGTCTTATATGCCTCAAACGTATTTTTAAAAAATAATGGGTACCCCAGAAAAGTGTCAAAAGCAAAAGCTGAGCAGAAGCTGTGCCCGGAAAATGCTTAATAGGATTTTTACAATTTTTACTATTTTCCTGCGGCAGCTACTGGTAACCAGTCAACTCTCCACCTTTCTTTCTTTCTTTTTTGTAATTCTCCAAATATTTCGCCTTTTCCCGGGATTGAAAATAAAAAGGGGTTAGAAAAATGCCAACAGAGCTCAGAGCATCCCTGTGTGTCGCAATGGAAATTCTTTTACACTTTTGTTTTCCCTTTTCCTTGGCTGTTGTTACACACACAGGATATGGTTATATTCTTATTCCTGTTGTTAGGGTTTCATGCACCGCATAACATTAAAATTCAGATTTTGATTGATCATTCTGGTTGAAGCGACTTTGAGGGAGAATGGGTTCCGTGCAGGAAAAGGACTTTACATGAAGGATGTGAGAGGTAGGAAAATTTAAAGGTCCCGAACTGCGTTGTTTAAAGCTTGTCTAACAAGGGTGTTAATTTGTTTGATTAAAAATATATACATTTCTGTAAAGGAATATATTTAAGAATATGTTTAAATGATAATTAAAACTCTATAATACAGTTACTCATTTATTTTTTTAAGACCTTTATCAATCTAATTCTTAACACTTAAATTTAATATTTAGTTCCCAATATTCTTCTATATAATTTTTCCTTTTATATTATTTCAATAAATTAAGCCAGAGAATTACAAATCTAAGCTCCCAGCTGCACTGCATTAATTTTCCAAATGCATTTGCATATATAAATTCTCCATGAATCTGTAAATAAGCCGCCAGGACAGTCATGGATGAACTTTAATTTCATTTGCCAAATAAACAAGGCTCCTTTTGAAACATTTATGCAAATGTTGGCTTCTTGGAAGACACACATTTAGAGGGCGTCACGCTAGCCAAACTTTCCCAGGGAAATTTACAGGCAATCCACCAAAGTCCTGCCACTTTCTGCCACTTTCCTTTCTTTGCTTTCACACAACTGACTGCCGGGAAATCCCCTAAATATGCATGAGGCAGGCAGTCAACGAAAATTCGATTAACAACAAATGCATATTGATGGAATAATTGAGCAATTCTAATGAACCACAACACCAGAAAGACGGCGTTGAAAAAAAAGCAAAACAAATTGCAATTGCCAATGGTTGTATTTTTTCCAAGGAACCACAATATTTGCATTTGATTGACAACAAAGTTAATTGAGTGTGTGAGCCGGGCACTTGCATAGAGCCGAGAAAAAAAGAAACAAACATTTATTAGATTTAACTATGATTTTTTTTGTTAGAAACCCTTTTGGGTGGCTTCCAGGGGGTAGAGTCATTAATTCGCCTGACAGGCCCAAGGTGAAGGTGACTGATGATGGGGTGTTGAGGTGAGAGATCTCTCGGGCCTAAATGTCATTTCAATGAATTTATAATTGGGAATTATGTGAGTTTTTCTATACGGGATTTACTTTTTTTTCTCTACAAATTTACATATTTTTTCGCCGATCCTGGTGTGTGTGTGTGTTCGCGCTTTAATTAATGATTTTATGCAAAGTTTTTCTCCGAGTCTTTTTTATATTTTGCATATATGTGTTGGCAGTTAAATGCCGATCCATTAATCAGGTCGTCTAAGTAGCTGCTTGAACTCATTAACCCTTTTGTTCGCTTGAAACGTCAGGCAGCCAAAGTTTTGTCTTATATAAATATTTGCATTGCCGGCGAACCATGAGAACGGAGTTTTCTTGCAACGCAATAAATGAATACAAAAAGAAACAGATATCCTTATTAATGATCCTGTTGATGTCACAGGAGTCAGGAGTCGTCGAAGCCTTTTTTCCGCCGTTTTAATTAGTGGAAACCTGACTGGCAACCACTCCGTGACTTTTCGTTTTCCCAGAAAACCCCCAACCCGCTGTGAGTTCTTGGTCATATATCAAATATTTGCTACTTTGCCTCCTATCAAGATGCCCATTAAGTCAATAAGTGGCCTCTAATATTATGCCATATTTCGGGAATTGCTAAAAAATCGAAACAAGAGGAAAAACAAAGTTTGTGTGGAAAAAACTGCCGGCGATAAACACGAATAAAACATTTGAGGTACATTATTATGTCAGGCCTAAGAATTATTGTCGCAGATTGTTTTCCCCAGATAAATCCTGAGTTATGGGGGCAAACGCAGCGGGCAATAAAAAACACTATGGAGAGTCAGCAATGTGAAGGAAATAACTTATTTAGAGGGGTTGCAGATTATTGCAAAATATATATATTTTTTCGTATTAGAAACTTGGCCAGAGTCACGTAGAAAAACTTTACATATTTGAAAAGTATGAGATTTATTTTTATTGTTTCAGGATAAGGCACATTTTATGTTATGTTAGAATTGTATTTAAATTGCTGTGATATAACTTAGACTTCTTCAAGTCTAACAACTCATTTCTCCCCATTAATACTTCCTAATTAAAACAAAAAATATGTTACAGTTATAAAAAAGAAGAGAACAATGATTTATGCGGGTAGATAAACAGTTGGCCTAAGCTTAACCCCATCAAGCCGCAAATTAGAGCCCAGAGCGCAAAGTCACGCAAAAACCAGCAAGAAAATAAGCCAAACGGTGGATAAATCATATAATTAATTGTTTCGTAATTCGGTTGTGTGTACAAACATCATTAATATCTATAAGATTTTGACGAGCTGCTACCACAGAGAGAGAAAGATCTGCCACCACTTTGACTTCTGGGACCCGCATAAAGCCTTCGGGGCTTTGGGTTTCAATTAAACGCGCGGATTAAAAATCCAGCGACTTTCGCACTTTGTCGTCTCTCCGACAAATTGGTACAGAAATGTATATATACATTATGGGATAATGGCATGCATGATTCATTAATAAAAATCATAATAAAGGCGTGGCGAATGACGTCACGTTTTTGTGATTAGCTCCGTTGAAGAAGCCAAAGGATTGTTGTGGGTTCGTAATTAGTTTTTTCTATATATATTCTTCCGTCTAATGCATTTTGATGATGTGACAGACGGACGTCTTACGCTCCACTGGGTTACGGGCTCGAAGGAAAACCGAAGGAAGTGTGGCAAATTTGATTAATTGCTGAGTATCGGACTGTTGTTGTGTGCTTATTAATATATTTGAGACAATTTGTCAGTGGGAGAAGAATTTCTAATAAAAATAAATAAATAAATAATAGTAAACAGTTTTAAAAAAGATATATAATGCCATTGAGTTTTGAGTAATGAAGGATTATTTGATCCTAATAATTTAATTCAACTTCTTGAGTTCAATAACAATTAACAAAAAGAAAAATACAGCTCAAAAAATATTCTTTTAAATTAAGAAAAATCACGAAACCTCACAAGAAACAACTCTATAAAATCTAATAAAAATAACAACCGAAATTTACATAATTTCTCCATTCTCACAAAATCCGGCGCATAATTATGTCTCTTAAAAGTACATAATTTAACGAGAAGAAAAAATGCCCGCCTTAAGAAACAAGTTTCGGAAATCTAAGCAGGATGTAAGCAACGAACTGGACAAAGACAAACAAATATAGAATAATTTTATGCAACAAGATCATAAAAATTTCCACACCATATATACATGACCGTTGGTCATAAATATTCAAATTTAACACCAAAGCAGTCGCAGCATCCCGAGTATTTGCATCAATCATAAGGCAAACCGAACAAAAAAAAACAGAAGGCTCATTAAAAATCATGAAAGGGAATTTCGGTGCTCTCAGTGTCTTCCTTATTCCATATCCTGCCCAGCTGACCCACCAGGATTTGTATTTGCATATAAAAGGCATTTAAACGCAACAAATTGCATGTAAATGGAGTTTTTCCCCACGAACCGAACTCGCCACCACTAATTATGCTCATTCACAGGATGCCGAGATAAATCTTTGGGAAAACTGTCCCATGTCGGGTGGTGCTGGTGGTGGTGGTGGGTCATTCTCGTCCTGCTGGACCGAATGTGTCCTGCCTATAAATTTTCAAATTATTTTTGCCCTGTTCCCAGGACAACAACGGGCGGAACAACGTGTTAATGCCGATGGATTCTAACCCTTTCTGGGATGTCCTTGTCATCGCCTGACACTAATGTGCCGCATTACAAACTGTTGAGCAATTTAATTTAATGCCCAGTACTCCTTTTGGTCCTTGTCCCATCTCGTTTGCCGCTGCTTAAGATTTATTCCAGAAATTTACATGGCACATTTTTCAAGGGTTAAGTTTTTTCGCTTCCATCGAATTTATTTGCTACTCGTTTCAGTTAGTTTTTTTTTTTTTTTTTGCGGTTTTCGGTGTTATTTTTGGTTCATTAATTGTAATTTTCTGGCTGAGTTTTGATTTAATTAAGTTGCTGCTCTCTTAGGGGACTGAGGGCACTGAAGGGCCCTCTGAAGAGTTGTTCCAAACTAAATGAGTTGGAATAATGTCCGTAAATGGGACGTTTTGAGGATATGGAAAGAGTGAGCTAAGGATGGGTTTTGAATGATTAAAAAATATACCACCTGGCACAAAAGTCAGAAAATAATGATAGAACTGTATTATTTTATAAAGGTAATTTTCATGTTCCCTTTAGATTGATTTCTTTCCTAACTAAAGTTATAATTTTTTTAATAATTTAATTGAGTCTCAAATTCTTGCTTAATTGGTTGCTCATGTTTACTAACTCTTAATAAGTTACATGAAACTGAAGAAAAATATCTTAAGAAAATATAAAATTGGTTAAAAAATAGGTTTAAGCACCTACACCTTAATTTTGTCATACCACAACTTTAATAACAATTTAAATCATCCAAAACTCTATTTAACCTCGCAACGGTTTCTTTTTAAAGGATTTATTTTACCATAAACCAATGCAACCGATTAAACCCAGCTCAACTTCTGCAACTTTAACCACAAAGGCGACTAAAAAAGGTTCATTATACCCTCCGGTCTAATAGCTGCACTAAGAAAACCACTGTCTGTCAATCACGTTTATGACTTCTAATGACAATTCTCATTTTTTTAGGTTTTTATCGTGCGTCTGTCATCAATAAATTAACTCGATACAAAGCCAAAGCCAAAGCGCACGCGATTGAACAGAAAATCGAAGGGAAAAAGCTCAAATGAGCTGCGATTTTTTTATTGCCTCGTCGCGTTAGTCGTCATTTCACCTTTTGTGATTTTGTGCGCACGTCACTGGGAAATCGAATGCCAGAGCAGACAAACTTAATTTCATTTTATTTTTTTATTTATTTAGCCATGACAGCCAAAACCGATTCGGTTCAATGTTTCGCATTTTACAACATTATTTAATATTGGCTGATCAGCGTTGGACGGACGATTTCTAGTATCCATAGCCCATCTCCCCCGGAGGTGTCATGGCCTCGTCGCATCGTCTCTCCGTGACTTTTATGCGCAATTGCCCGCTAATGGCCCGGACTTGGCTTCTGGAACGTCATTCGCATCATCATCGCCATCGCCATCCATTGCCATCGCCCATCACGAGACTTGGGACTTGCACATTCCGATTGCCAGCGGGCAAGATGCATTTTTCACTTGGCTGTCAACGCAACGACACGGCCACATCAGCAGCAGAACATAAAGAAACTTTGCTATACCAGCACGAGGGGAGATTAAGAAATTATCTTAGAAAAATCGAAGTGAATAAGAATTGTTTCTACGGCGGCACTGGTTGCAAGATATAGATCTGATTCTGACAAAATAAGTATCTTTTTCGTAGTCTTGTCCCTAACTCAACAAAAACTTTACGTTCCGCTGATCCATTGTAAATAAATAATTATTTTCAAAAGAACTTTATCTTTATTGTAACTATAACCTATATATCTATCAATCTTTCTATCAATATTTATAAAAATGATCTTCAAAACCCTTTGATCAACCCCCTCAGTAACCGATTACCCGGCAAAGTCTTGGCCAAGTTCCCAGATAAAATCGTCCGTCATTGAGTGGGTGAATGGATGACTTAACCCACGGCCGCCCAACTGCCAACTACTCCACCTGTCTGCACTGATTGAATGGCTGAATTGGGGAAGTAGAAGAGGGAACTAGGAGTGGGAAGTCCGAGGAGTGAAGGAAACTTGCGGTAGCTCCATATAGTTTGATTATCCGCCAGCTAATCCCGGGGACCCCTCGGCACTGAGAATGATTTTATGACAGAGACACCTTCCCTCGGTCGCTCGACATAAAATCTTAATATATGAAATTAAGCTGCCATAAATTCACTTTAATGCGCTTTAACTTAATTGCGAGCGCGGAAAATTGCAATGAAAATAAAATGACTTTAGCTCTCGACTGCGCCAGGTGTCCTTCAAGTAAAACACTAAAAAAGGCGACGTGACAGAGTGCATCAGATAGATTATTATAATATATTCTAGCTCCAACTTGAATAATTGAAATTTTAATGTCGGGAGAAAGAAGAAAGTTTCGTTTGGTTTTCTAATTAGGAACTTCTCTCAAGTCCTCATTAATAATCAAAACTACAGGACAGGGGGGAACGCGTGCCAGACAAGGCATTAAATCAATTAATTTGAATAGTTGTGCCAACATTTAGGGCAATTTTTCAGTGACAAGAGGCGCGTGTCACTGAGGGAACCCTTGATATTCTATAGGAGTTGCTATTGATTTTTAGGAGGGGACAGTTTTGTCAAGATTTATGGCGGGTACGAGATACTAGGCATTTCGGGGGTCTCCACCACTGTGGGCATGCTTCACCGCCTGCAGCCCATAATTAAGTGCCAGCCATGGCTTTGTGACTTTACAAATTCCAATCAGCACAGCCTCTGAATCCCAATTGATTCCTAGGACAAGCCATAATGTTTCGATCATGATCCACATGGCTGACTGGCTGCGCTCTGTGGAACCTATGATTTATGATCAGGGGGACAGACAACATGTTTATTTTAAGAGAGAATAAGAGAGACCTCAGTTGGGACCAGGAAATGTTTTCTAGTACTTGCAATATCAGGATATTTATATATTTTGATAAACTATAAATTTATATAATATATATAGCAATTGAAAACACTAAATTCCTCCCTATTTAAATTAAGCTAAAATTTTAAGCATATTTAATTATATATTTTATAATAATTATTTTCTTCCCAATAAACCCCATTTTTACTGATCATATCTTTACTAATTTATTTCTCACGATCCATCTTCATGATGCTCCCTCTTTTTATCCCAATATTCAAATGAATAATTTGTTAATTAATCATGTAAACTCTTGAAGAAGCAAGATAAACTGGAATTTTGACTACAAAACTTCTACAAGTTTTCAATGCAAGCGCTGCGCTTTTCCTCTAACCTCTCTCCAGATGAGTCAAAAGAGGGAAATAGATGCCGAAACATTTCGGCAAGATTAATGAAGTTTCCTACATAAATCGAGAACAAAAGCAGCCAAAAATCAACATCAAAAGTTTTTGGACTCATCACTCAACCGAGACGGTCAGCAGTCAGGGAAGACGCAGCATCCGTTGGAATTTACCTTGGTCATGTCACGGCAAAACGGACAATGGACAATGGGCGGCGTTAATAATTCATGTTTCAATTAATTGCCATTTTGTAGCCCTTTTCCCGCAGCATTCACTCAGTCAGTCAGTCAGTCAGTCAACACCTTGACCAGACACTCTGTCTGCGGATGGACTCACCTTTCGGTTTTTTTAGATGCCATGTGAAGTGCCAAGACGAATTTCAAGTTTTTGTTTGGCCCTTTCTGGGCATTAGGATGATTAATCCTTTCGGTACTTGCCTGGTCAGTTTTTGTGCGCAATTTGTTTGATTAATTTTTCTCCTCTTTATTATTTTTTTTTTTTTTGACTGCGTGTGATGTGATCTCATGTCTCTGCAGCATCTTTCTTGCTTTTCATGAGCTTTACAAATGAGTGAACTTCTTGTGTTGGATCAAAGGGTTAAGCTAAGTGAAAGATATTTGCGGATAATGCGGCTGATTCTGGGAATGTCATTTAGAACTTGGAGTAGATCTTTAAGCATATTAATATTTATCATGAAAATGTTTATAAACTTGTATCAATGATGCTAGAAATACTAGGAAAAGAAAAGCCCTAAAATAAAAGAAACATTTAACAAACATGTAAGCACATAATAGCTTGAAAAATATTGTCTTTGCACATCTTTTAATAGTGGTTTAATATTTATAGGTTCATATATTCTCTCAAAAAATTGTTTAGGATTTTTTAAAGCCTTCTTTTTTAAGGTTTAACCATAACAATAACAATTTTTAATGTTCCCTTTAAGTGTATTATTTTTTCAAAGCCATAATGTACTCTTCTCCAGCATTGACTTTGACATTGACATTCCTTCCAAGTGCCAAGTGGCGAAAAATATGTCTGCTCAAAGTCCATAAATTGCCATAAAAAGGCTTAAAGTGCTTAGAAACCAGCGAAAAATTACTTCAAATACATTCAGTCTGCCAGAAATAAAAAGCCAATCAAAGAGACAACGACAGATTCACTTGAACTTGAGCTTCGCAGATGACAGAAAACCAAAAGAATCTCGGGGAAATCGTGCGTGTAACTGCCTCGGCGACGACAACAAAACAATTTACATATTGACAAGGCTGTCAGGGCTTCCTTCGTCTTTCCAGCAAATTCGATGGCCACAAGAATGCTTTTGATATATAGTAATGCAATTTTCAGACAGATATTAAGAGCAACCGCTCCTCCGGTTGCATTTGTCGGGCTGTCAGACGATTGTGTAAGGTTATATCCACTAGAGATGTCGTTGTACCTGAGGGTGGCAGGGAGTAAAAATGTAATTTCTAGTCAAAGTCAAACCAAAATGCAGTTTAACACTTGTCAGCCGGCATTCAAGCAGCTCTGGCTGCGACGTGTAACTGAGACATGCTGCAATCCAATGCAGCGGGGGAACCCCAACCAAACATCAAAGTAAAAACTTTTTCTATATAAAAACGCGCCAGGGGGTCCCCGATTCGGTTATGTGCTCTTCTAGCTTCAGTGTTTTGGTTACACAAAAATACTCTAATGGGGCAGAGAGTCCTATTGAACGGTAATTTGATTTGAAGATATATTTTATATAAATAAACTAGACCTACAGCTTGTTAAAGCCACAGTTTGCCTTAAGCTTCTTTTCTTTTTCTTATATTTTTAAAGGTTTTTACAATAATAATTTAAGCAATACTCTGCTTATCTTACCTCTATTTTATTTTCAATAAATTCCTTAGCTTAGATCTTCCTTTCCTCTTAACTACTAGATAGGGCATCCATTATTCCTAGTTCTTCTATTTTGGTTGAATGGCCTGTCTCCCTTCCTGTCGTGTCATTTGGTATGTCGCCGCCTTTCCCTTCAATTGAATTCTTGTATTATTTTTTCTCCCTTTCGGTATTTCAGCTACAAAGTGCTGACTCCACTCCGTTCCCCTACCGATTTCCTAGATATGTTTGTGCTCTTATTTTCGGCTGGGCTTCAAACACTCACGTCCGCCGGCTTCTTCGCCTTTTGCCTTTAATTAGCAGGCCGATTTATTTATTTACTTTTTGTTCTGTTGTGGGTTTATCTCCCTGACTGGCTCATTATTGGGCTGCTTGAGATTCCTCCTATTGAATTACATTGGAAACTATTCGGGGAAAATTTTCCATGTTATTTCAATAAGAGTGCTTTCATTTGGGTGAAGATTATAAATTCGATTCGCTTGGGTTTATTCAATGTGGAATGATTTGATTAAAATGTTTGTGGTGGTGGCCAGGGGCCAGGCAATAAATGTCTAATAAAAATATAATTATTACTACTTGAACACCGGGTCTAGGGTTCTAGGAGTCCAGGCTCGCAGTTTATCTTTCGGTTTTTATGGCTTCTACACCCTCGCCAAGGACCTTATCGGAAGGCAGAGAGTGTGTGTGGTTAAGCCACTCCCCTAACCATAAATTCTCCAAGTGTATTTCCCTTCCTCACCCTGCACACCTTCCATCTCCCGTATTGTAATTTAATGTGAAAATTTGTTTATTAAGTAGACTTTGATAGTTTCCCGTGGCCACTAGAGAACTTAGTTTAATTTATTTCCTTTTTTCCTTCCGGGGAAATGGTAATTAAATGGGTGCGGTTTGGCCATTAAAAGGCAAATAAATTTATCTGGCATTAGTCTTGATTTGTTTCCACATACTTAAACGTATTAATATTATGCCCCAAGTTCTTCCGAATTTCTGTATAGATTTATTTGTAGATTTTTCATTGTCAACACTTCGAAGCTGCTGGAAAATTTATTTGTGAAAAAACTTCCCCCAAAAAACGGATAGCAATTAATAATTAACATATTTTTGGGATAACAAATAAGTCAGTTCTAGAACTCGACACCTCTCAGCTTCCCTTCTTCCTTTAGCAGCTCTAATTATTTAAAATTTGTTGCATTTATTTTGGCTCCCCTAAGAGATTTCTCACAGTTTTTTCCCACTTCTAAATTTAACAAGAAAATGGAGCAATAAAAAGGCGTCACCTTGCCAAATGGCTTTCAGTTTGTGGGGAGAAAAAAGAACTGTGGATGTAGGGAATGTGTTTTATTCTCGGGCGCCCACTTGAGGCACATTTTAGGGGTTCAGGGAGGCAAGGTGGTGTTCTGAATGAGGTGATTTTTAAATTAGACTGTTGGGGTAACACAAAATGCTCCCCAGCAGCGTTTTAATTCGATTTATAAGGGAAAATGTGTTGAAAGGCAATGAAGGGATTGTAAAACAAACACAAGTAAAAACACAAGTCAATGTGGTGCATTAAAAATGTTTTGTATAACTAAAAATGATTTTTTATATATTTTAAATCAATTTTTTATCAACTCTAATCTACGGCGAATTTTCTATATATTTTTCCATATTGTTTGAGCATTGTATAAAGACTTATATTGAACCTTTTAAATATTATTTTCTTATTATAAACCTTATT
The DNA here is from genome assembly GCA_008042675.1 of Drosophila seguyi. Classification (NCBI taxonomy): domain Eukaryota; kingdom Metazoa; phylum Arthropoda; class Insecta; order Diptera; family Drosophilidae; genus Drosophila; species Drosophila seguyi. The sequence continues at coordinate 23,525 of VNJU01000834.1, forward strand.
TGGCTAATGCAACCTATTCCTTATCAATTTGAGACATCCAAATATCCATATAATAGTCGTAAATCAAACAGACCTCTCACTGAATATATGGACGGCGCATTTATTAACTCCCCAAGCAGGAACCAAGTGGGTCAACCTCCTCTAACCTGCCAAACCACTTGGTGGGCACGCAATCCCTTGACCCAAAAGGGTTGTCCAGCCTGGGAACCCCATCCCACAGCAATCCCAATCCCATTTCCAATCCTTTGCCATCCTCGAGTGTCAGTTTGTGGTCATATTTCATTTCTTTGCCCAACTCGTTTTTTCTGTTGGTCAACTTGTGGTTGAGTCTTTGCAGCGAAACAAAGAGTCTTCTCGTCTCTCCCTGAAGTGGCATCCGATGGACATTAACATTTACATTTTTATTACAAACAAATTCGTTGCGGTTAAAAATGCGTCAATGCAAATATTTTTTTTTTAAATAAAAGGAGGGTTGCTTCCTTAGTCCACTCGGAGGACTCTACTTCTGTCAAAGACAGTACAAATTACGTACGGTCAATAAATCATGGAGCTTGTCAAAATAAATGCATAAATTTACCAACAGTTGAGAATTAGAGAGAAAAAAAAGTGAGTTTATCAATTGAAATGGTTAGTTTTGGATTCTGGGGAATTGGATTTGTTAAAGGCTTAGACAAGATGGTCAAGTTAAGTTGTGGGTAGGGTATTTCGAATATATTATTTATCTTAGAAGGAATTTTATGAATCTTTGTATTAAGCAGACTCTTAAAATATTTGTTTAAACAGTATAAATATATTTTTTTAATGTAAGTCCTTCAGAAATAATTTATAAGTTTTTATACCCATTAGTTTAAGATTTTCTTAAGATACAAATTCTTAGTAGCTTCGTTTTTTCTATTCTAGCTAAATAATATTTGCCACCTTAAATTGTTTAGTATATATTTGCTCAGAATTAAATATTATAATATTAATTAAACATACAATATAAGGTTAAATCTCTTCCCCATATATAACAAATGATTTTTTAGAGAATTCCCTGTTCACATTAATACTTTTTTTAGCAAATAATGGTCAAATGGTCAAACGGTGGTCACTGCTTAAGCGTTTATAATTTTTCGATTTATAGTCACATTTATTTACCGATGTGCCGATAAAAGGACAATGCCAGGAAGAGGAAGCCAGTGAATAAGTCAGGCAAATGATTGATTGCCCAGTGAAAGAAAGCCAGACAGACGGATTCCCAAAGGAATTGAGTAGCAATCGCCTTGGTCCAGCTGTAAACAGGATAAGGGACGGGTCAGGACAGCACAGGACAGGACAGACCAGGCCAAGGCAAATTTGTAACAATAAAGCGTAAAGTTAGACGTCTTTTGGGAAATTCGCAACGCCCAGAAAGCCAGAAGAAAGGGTTAGAGAAACCGGAAACTTGCTAAACGAGTCGGCGTTAGATGAAATCCCCACCGAAGGGATGAATGATTGATACCCGGCAGTCACACAAAAATTACTCAATTAGTTAGGCATTAGCCAGAAGGAGGAAAATCATTTGCTGGAAACCCCTTTCTGCCTCCACAACCACAACGAGTCTTTCGATTCCTTTTTGTCTTCTTGGCGGCGGCGTAAGTCCAGTGGCCCGGGCAATTAGGGGAAAACTCAATTGGTCGACCACAGAAAACCCCATTATAAACAATTTTCCTTATCGCTACCGAACGAAGAGTAAGGTAAGGAAAACCTAAAATGCATTAGTAGGGAAAACGATCTAAGAGCCATCTCACATTAGAACCTTCTTAGACACTTGGCCTCGACAACAGCCATACAGAAATTGCTGCAAATCACGGCAAGTAAATTGGACAAAATTGAGGCCCGAAATTTGTGGGTAAATTAAGAATAAAGTACACCCAAGTGGACTTACCCTCACCCGGAGTTTTTGGATACGATGCATGATTAACCGCAGACGGAGAAGGAGAAGGTAGCATAATGCAGACGCTCTCGATGTCGCGACTGGAGGAGATTGGGCTTGGGTTTCGGTGATGGGTTATGGGTTATGTCTTATGGGTTCTGGTTTCTTGGGTTTCCTCTGGCAATTAACTGGCGCTAGCTAAGGGGAATCTATACATTAAATAAGGTGAAGGTTAGGAGAATGGAAACAGAATGGTTTACAGTTCCCTTGTTAGGTTCAAGAACCTCTGAGAAGCTTCTTTAGATCATCACGGGAATTTTCAATTATTTAGTTTTAATTTCACACATTTTGTTTTTCAAATTTTAAACCTTTGTGTGTGTGTTTTCATTACTTGAATAGAATTCAATACCATTTCCATTTATTTCAATGTTATGCGTCAATGCCAGAATGTAGCCCCTCAAAAACATCAACCTTAACCATCAAGTTCTCGGGCAATTAGTGTGTACAACACTCAAAGTGTTTTAGGCTATTGTTATCACTTTGGATATTGTTGTCAAATGCAAAGCACACTCAAGTGTCGCAAGAATAAATTGTGGCTCTTTCTGTGAATGACACAAACCCGACGACACGCTGCCAAATGTTAAAATCACAACGGAAAAGCACTTGAGACAGTCACAACAACAAGGACACAAAAAGTAGCAATTAGCAAAATGTAAATAACAAAATAACTCAATGATAATAACAATGCCAATCTATATCGAAATGAGACGTAATTCGGTTGGCTTTTTCTCGCTCTTTAATATAAACTTATTAAGTTAATTAGCTGTGATTTGGCCAGGCCAGAATGTTCATCTCACCCGGCATCATTACCAGAAAATTGCAGTCCGAAAATATGTGTATCGCCAACAGCAGCACCAGCTACCGGTTAATGCATTAAAGTATTATGCAAAAATGAAAAAAAAAAATTGCAAGGAAAAAGGGGACAGCTTAAGGGGAGAGATTCAAGAGTTTTGAAAAGGGAATTTTAAGTGAGAAATTTGTTTAAATGAAATTATATTTCATAAAGAGAATATTTATAAATATTATACTTATAACTTACTTGTTTTTTTATTTTCATGAATTTTGTAATACTTGAGTTTTATATTTTAAATATAAAAGGATAAGCCTATTAACTTGACTATTTAATTGTTAAAAATATTATTTTTAGTATATATTTCTCATAAATAAATTTAATTCTGAAACCATTCTTTTGTAATTTCTTAAAAATTTCTATAGGTTTAATAAAATATTTAGTTTTAAGTTTACACTAAAATAGTATTTCAAACAATTAATTATTTTAGAAAAATTATCCGAAATCACCAAGAATTTTTATATTTTAACTCGAAAACCTTTTCTCCTCCCCTAGTTAACCTGTAAAAACCAGCAAAAAGTCAAATGAAACTCAGTCAACACCTTGCCCCAATGCAACCTGAAAAAAGAAATAAAAATCCCAACGCATTTTTAATGGATTTTTTACGAATGGACTCGGTGGACACGGGGCTGGGAGTCGGTATTATGCGGGCATTACTGTTGTTTGTTTTCACAGGAGCTCAGCCCACAAGCCGCACCGAAACCCAGACCCCAATCCATGAAACCCCAAACCGAAACCAAACAAACGGCTCCAAAAGAGAAGCTGAACATTTTGTAATATTAAAACCTGCGGTCAGGTCTGGGTTTGGGCGTGGCTGTCGTTGCATCAGTTGCATCGGGGGAACCCCCCGAGGGGTTGGGGCTATCCAACGGATCTCTGCGCGTGGCCCAAGCGTGAAAAGTGCTCTTTGCCATTGCCAAAAAGCTGAAAAGCAGCCAACAAGAAAAAAAATACAAAAATAAAATGTTGAGGAAAATTTTAAGTATTTTTAGACATGAAGATACCTTAGGAAGTTAATGTTTAGGATTTTGGAAAAGATGTTATTATAAGATATGAGTTAATGTATAAAGATTATACCCAAACACTTTAATTTCTTGCTACTATAAATTCCAATATTTGAATTATGAATTTCCCAAAAAAGAACAGTGCCATAATACCCCCTCAATAGCCCCATTACAGGATATGCAATTGTAGGAAGAGAAAAAAAGTGTTAATAACACTAATTTGTCTGCGGTCAAAATGGTAATTTTTGTGGATTTTTCTGTTGACTGGAATTGGGTACGTTTGCCTGGCTTTTGTTTTATATTTTTGCGTGCCGTGATTGGCAATTGTCAGGTAGGACTTTATGGTCAGTAGGTGAAAGGCAAAGAGTGCCAGTCAGCAGATAATGAGATGTAAACGACCACGAGGATCGGATGCATTTTCTGATTGTAGTTGTAGTCTCGGGCCTCGGCACGTAATTGGGTGCCAAAAACACACCACAGATCATCGACAATTGGCCAGGCCAATAAGGAAGGGAAAATCTTAACAAAAAAGAGGTGCGAAAAGGGTCGAAAAAGTTAATTGGAGTGTGTTTTAACTTGAAAAGAGTTATCAAGGTAATTTTAAGCTTCTTATACTACGAAATGAGAAGAATTCAAAGTGTATATTATAGGAAATTATAAATATCTTTACTTTATTATTCTACTTTCCTGACTAAAGAATTTCTAGTCACTTAAACAGACTGTCATATGCTTTGTAAACCAATTGTATTAACTTAAATTGTAGCTACTTCAGTTATGTTAATAACCTTAAACCAACTTGGTTGAGCATATTTGGCCGTAAGTTAAGCGTAACCCTTTTACCGGTTAACCATTAGTCCTGCCCTGCTTAATAGCTCCTTTCCCTCTTATAAAGGCACCCGCATCCTGCGAAAAGTAACGCAAATAGTTAACTGGGATAGTGGGGAGGTTGGGTGACTTATAATCGGACGTGCTTCCACCTGGTGCTTAGTCACCCTTTCGCTGCTATTCACCGCCATTTGTGTGCAATTATCCTTGGCTCTCCTGGGTTAGTTCAGGTTTTTCAGGAATTTAGCTGCGTAATTCCTTGGTTTTAACGGTTATTTTATGTCCACTTGCAGGCACTTTTAACTAGTAATTAATTTCTATAATTATTAAAAGAGACTTGTATAGCTAAAATAAATTAAATTCTTTAACTTTCTTAATATAAATTTCATTTTATTTAAAATTTATATTAGTAAACATATTGTAGGTAAATATTCACTTTAATTTCTCTTATAAATTATTTTTCCTTTGCCCATACAAAATCCTTCAACCTTTACCTAGAAACTTCCCCCTTTTACTGGCTATTTAAATTTCATCCTTTGCCTGGACCAAAAAGAAAGCTCTCCAGTGGCATCCTCATCATCCGTAGCCTCATCCATGGCACATCCCAATGCACTCAAGCATATAGAGCCATAAACACGGCCAAACGATGACCGCACATAAATGCAGGGAGTCCAAAAGCAGGAAGAAACGCACTCTTCTTTGCCCAATCAAGTGGAAATAATTGTGGTGGCAGTCCGAGGACCAGAAGACGAAGTGCTCCTCATTGTGTGCCCTTCTTTTTACTCCCTAACTGACCAAGCTCAGCCTCATCCTCAGCCTCATCCATACCATCTATCCCCAAACCCAGAGTCGCACTCATTGAAGTGTTGATGCATCCAGCGGCCTATTGATGTGGCCAAGGACAGTGGTTCTAAACAGGGATGACTATTTGGACTTTTGTATGGTTAAGTGTTGAATGTTTTTGAATTTTTAAAGAATTTTAGATTAGAATCATTCAGAAATTAATCAAAGAAAAATTTAATAAATCAAGGTAATAAAATATCTTCAAAAAGAAAAGATTCTGTTTGATTATTTGTATTTATTTTCTTAGTTTAATGTTTTAAATATGTTACACTTATTTCAAGACTTTAATAAATATATTTTCTAGTTACTTCAATTCCCAATAAATATTTAAAAATAAATTATCTATTTTATCTAAGCATCACTGCCTCTATACATCTCCTGTCTTTTTGCCTCGCCACATCAATGATTTCTTTATTGAGCCTGCTCGGCGAACTCCTTTGGGATCTGGTGGTCATTGTAAGTAGCCTGAGCACAGAACAACTCTGCCAATTAGTTCGTCTATCATTGTGAGGCTGCCACAAAAGGGACTTTGTGGTTAGTTAGTGGCTTTGCTTAGGCTTCACGAGGGTGGAGAGAGAATGAGCCGGGGGTTAAAGAAGGGGTTAAGCTGCCTTATGAGTTATTCCCTTCAGCTATCAGAGTAAAATAAGCTGTGATTTTAGGAGAAAAAATTAAGTATTTATAATGCATATTGATGTAAATATTTATTAAAATACCTTTTCAATCAGCAAGCCTAAAATGTTTATACTAAACTCTAATATAAAAATTTAATGTAAATACTTAAATCACTTATAAGTTCAGTTGTAATATTTATTAAATACTATTTTTCTCTTAAGAAAAACAAAACCACTTAAGTTTAATACCCACATCCCTAGAAGAAAAAACATCCTGCACCCCTAAAAGGCATCACCAACAACTCCAAGTGAGTGCTTAGGGTCCTCGCCCTACAAAATACTTACCTAAAATAACTAACATCTCGCATAAAAGGAGATCTGCAACCCTTCTCTAAGAAATCTTTCCAAACAATTAAGCCCAGCATTTGTGAAAACCAATCCTTGACAATATTCCCCTTTAGTAAAAGAAACTCTTTTTTTCAGGAGCTCTGCTCTATGAAAATGCCGACACACTCGACTCGACTCGCCGAAAAAAAAGTGAGATACGAGGGGAGATTCTAAAGGAATTTCTCAAGTGTTTGCCGCCACTGCGCGTTATGCAAATTTCTCGGGACTCGGGAGGACAGGAAAAAAAGGTGGAATTATTTATGAAGGAATGAAAGAAATCTAACCGAATTTGTTGCAGCTCAAAAGTACAAAAAACAGAAAAGAGCCGAGCCAAGCGAAGCGTATGCCACTTGTGCCCAGTACAGTTGTCATTTGAATTGGTATAAGAAGGGAATCCCTTAGAGGGTTGACTGGGGAATACCCTTTGAATAAATAATAGTTTATATTTTTGTATGATATTATAATATCTGCTAAGACTCGGCTGAGAATTTTTATTAAGGGTTTTTGTTATATATTTTTTCATTTGTAATTAGATTTTATTTTCCCTTCAGTTGAGACTTTCCTAAGAAGGTTAATAAATATTTTTCTTTTAATAGCTGTTAATATATAAATAATTTTTGTTTAATTCGATTTTCCTTTCCTTTGTATTGATAATAAATTTCAATGCATTCAATGCATGATTTCAAGGGTATTCAAATATTCATTTACTAACCTTATCCTTCCTTCAATATTATCCACGACAGATGGTCAGTTGGTAAGTCACATCAACCACCACGAACACGTGTACGTGCTGGCAGTTCGTCAGTTCCTCAGTCAGTCAGTCACTCAGTCCAGTTCGGTTCGGTTCAGTCCTTTGGCAGTGCTTCCACTCAGTCACTTGTGAGTCAGTGGGTTTGAGTTCGAGCAAATATGACAATTCCCTCGCACTCGCAGTCGCGGCATCTTGAACCCTCGTTGCGCCGTGAACCTTTTGGGGGTTGTTGGCTGTAACCCCCGACCCCGAGAAAGACCACGGCCACGACCACGACCCCAACCCCCGTTCCTCGGTAGAGACAGTTTACCGATGATGGTGACGGGTACAGTTTGTGCATTGATACTGTTGTGGTGGTCGTCAAATGCCGGCGATGCCACTTGGCTGAATGATAAAACACAGAGGGGAGTTTCAGGAGTTCCAAATGGAATAAAATGTATAGCTAGAACATGTTGTAATAAAGGTTTTTAATAATAATACTTGAAAAACATTATTTAATCAGCTTGAAAGTACATTAATGCTAGAATTTTTTTATAAAGACTTGAAGTAAAATAACCTTTTGCTTTTGTAAATAAATTAATGTTATTGATATATTTTTACAAAAATATGTGTTAAAACTACTTTAAAATATGTAAATATAATTTAAAATTCCTGTAAATTTTGGTTCCATCAAATAATGTTTAATAATTTATAAGTTTACTGTAATTTTAAGCGTCCCAAAATAATATATGCTAAAGAAAATATTTATTCTTAAATTGATATCATAAAAGAGTATTTAAATAAGTGTCTAGATAGGTTTTTATATTGGTATATAACCCACATTTAGATATCTGAATAAAAATTGTATAATATAAATTTGAAAACATATTTTTAAGTTGATTTAGATCATTTATTTACAACAAATTCCTCTATCAACCCTCGCAGTAGTTAATACCCCCGTGTTGTGTGTGGGGTATGAACTTAGCTACCCCCTCAGAACGAGGTCTGTGAGGCCTGCCAGCTCTTTTTGTCTGTGTGTTTCGGCTGGATTTAAGCGTTAAGTGGTTATATTGAAAATATTGTATTTACATCAGTAGGTGATTACTGGGCGCCGCCTTACAGCGATGACTCATACGATACCGGGCCTGCGATGCATGCCACATTGATAATTTCATTAGACTATTGAGCCGAGATCTGTGAGGTCGATGTTCTGGGTGGATGAGCATAATTGCCGCAGAAACATCCGAAAGGTGTAATGGGGGTAGCCTTCCCTTACGGGGCAAGTGCACTAGAAGTGCGGGTGGATTCGGCTGGACCTTATCGGAGGCCTGACTTTGATGGATGCCAGGATATGGGGTGGACAATACTTTCCAGGGAGAAAGTGTTTAGGCGGAAGAGAAAGTCCTCGAAATTTAATTATAGTTGTAGCAGGGTGTGCCCTGGATAAGGATAATTCAATAAAAGAATAAAGCCTTGTTTGGATGGATGGGATATCAGTGTCATATAAAACTTTGTTGACAGTATCGGTTATGTCCAGGGGGATTTTGTCGAGGTAAATAAATAAATTATATATGATTTGATTTACTAATATAGCCTCGGAAACAGCTAAATATTTAAATTATTTCTTAACAACTTTAGCAAAGGTAAAGTTCAACCGCCTTCAACTTTAACCTTACTGTCAGTCCTTTTCCCCCCATTGAAAAAAACTTCATTAAGTGCGTCAAAAGTCCGAAAGACAAACAATGGGTCTTCGTACCCCTTGGAAGCCTCATAAAAATGCCTGCAACTCGAAATGCAGCAACCACAAACAGAGAGCCGACTCTTTGGGGAGAACGACGAAAGGATATTAATGATTTCGCGCTTGAATTGCAATTGCAACGGCAATGTAATAACAATATATCCACCCGTACACACACGCACACCCTCTGCGGTCAAGCTGTCAATTTTTTTAAGCAACAAAAAACTGTTGAACTACATAACAAAAAAAGAAGTGCAGGGGGAAACCCCTGCTCAATGGGGTTTCTCAGTCCCCGTCCCCAGCCCTAGATTTAACGCGTTGCCAACGCAATGACAGTGCAGTATATATATCACTGCACTTTGCAGTCGGGGAAACCCGACTGATGTATGCAACGGGACAGTGCGTTGCGAAAGTATAATGAGAATTAAGGTGGAAATTTAAAAAAATCGGAAAAGGATATATTTATCTACAAGAGATTTCAATAAAAGATTAATTTATGTAATTAATATTAATATAAGATAAATATACAAACTAACAAAACATATAAATGTAATTATTTAATATTCCAAACTTCCGAAGTATAAAAATTTGAAACTTTGTTATTTTAGAATGTACTCCAGTTTTTATAACCTTTTTATCCATAATCCCGAAACGCACTGTATAATACACTCATTTTTTTCTCTGTCCTGTCCCGAACTTGATGGTCATCTCTGGCATCCCCTCAATTTGGTTGCTTTGTTGTCATTTTATGCACATTTGTGTTTGTTTGCCGAATGATTTGCACAAAAAAATTTGTTTTTCGGATTGCATGTTGTCCAATACATTGATGCGGGATGAAGCGGATGGCGGGGGATACATTTTTTACATCAAAAAAATTAATTGAGTTTTTTTCTAGTTGACTGCATTTTTAATGAAATCGTTAGGGTTCGCTTGTTGCACTTCTCGACTGGGCTGACAAATAAACTTTTGCCTAGGTTTTTGGGTTCGATTTTGTATTATTTTTTTGGTCATTGCTGTGAAGATAATGCTCTGGGGATAATGGTCCCTGGAATGAAATTTGGTGTAGTTTTTGTGAATGCAAAATATTGGAAATTTGCGGAAAAATATTTGCACAGTTGTGCGATTAATTCAGGCAAAGGGAAAATAATTTTGTTTAAAGGTTTCTCATAAGTTTAAACATGTCCAGTCTAGTTTTATTTCCTAAATTTAAAAGGTAATCCATAAAAACCTTGAAATGAATGTCAAGAAGAGCAGTTTTCGTCATTGGAATGCAGTTAGTGGAGATAAGGAGAAAATCTTTCCGGGAAATAAAATGCTGTCCACATAATTACGACCTCAAATGAAATCGTAAAAATTATTACAGCCAACACCGTCGGAGAAAAATGAAATTTATAGAGCCGAAAGCAGAAGACAATTAAGGTGATCTCGGACTTTGCTTTTTAAATAAAAAAAATCTATGATCTTCAAACAAAATTAGCCTAACATAATGGAAACTGTTCCCGGAATGCATTCAATCAAAATTTATGGTATGTGTGCTCCTCCCGTGGTCTTAATGTTGTTTTTAAAAGTTATAATTAATGTGAAACGATCTTTTTATCACCACAACTTGATCTACATTTGATGGATGTAGGATATCTCAGAGTGGAGAAGGTGCCACAGAGGTTAATTTATTAGCTTTCGACCATTTGACCTCCGTCGGTCGTAGTTTGTCTTCCTCAGTTTACTGATCTTCCAAGCTCTGGCCTGCGTGTTGGCATTTCTCTTCGCTTTCCACTACAGTTCCACCTTAATGTGTGGTAAGGACCATTAAAAAAATTCAACTCAAATGGAAATAGTTTATAAATTTGTTATGGTTTTTTCTTGTAAGCAATAAAAGTTCCAAGCGTCTGTTGTGTCGAAAATTTATGATCGGAGTCAAGGAAATGGGAATTGTGAGTGAGAAGCTGATAATTGAGGAGGCTGAACCCTTTAAACAATTTAAATTACATTTATTAATTCATCAGCAAGTGCAAGTAAATAAATAAATAAATCTACATTAAAATAATTATATTCTTTAATGAAGCTCAAAAACAAACCCTTCAAAATGGGGACTTCAGAAACCTTTCTAATGCAAACAACCTCCCACAGTTAGCACGTGTCACGCAATTAAAAAATAGAAAGTAGCCTCTCGGATTGGTATCTGAAAAAAAATGTTGTTTGCATCTCCTTCAGATGGAGTGACTCCTACGACCTTAGGTCTCGAGGATCCTACGCAGCATCTATTTCAAAAAATATTGAGCTCGTGCCCCTTTTAATTTTCCAACCCCCGCAGAGTTCATTTTCAGAGATCTTAGCACATGCCACACTTGACATGACACGAAGCCACGAAGATGCTGCCTCTTTTTTTTTTTGGTTTTTATTTATTTCTTTGTACTCAAAAGATTGCTCTTATCGTTTTGAGGCTATTAGTCAAAAAATTACCCCAAAAATTACTGTTGGCTTTTATGTTTATTCTCAATAAAAAGTGATGGAAAATGTGTGAGAGGAATAGGAGATACCCAGGAATGAAATTTAATTGAATTGAAATAAACAAAAGTAATATTGGTCAGAGAAAAAATATAATTTAGCATTTGTTAGAAAATAATAAAATAACTTGGTGTACTCTTAATAGATTAATTATACTATTAAAGAAAGTCCTTTTAAAAGAATTTATTTTTAAACGAAGAAATGCTTAAAAATTTTAAGTGAATCCAACTTATTGTTGTATTATTAATAATAATTATAATGCCAAAACTCTAGCTTCTGCCTTATAGATGTCGTATTTAGGCATTACAGGGTATTAAAAAATACTGCAAGAAAATAGTGTAAGACGCTGCCACCCAGAGATGCTGGGCCAAAACTCGACGCGCAATTAAAACTTTTCATGCACATCAACTTTCACTCAAGGAGAACTCCACCGCCGACTGACAGACAGCGGCAGCGGTTCTTCTATATCCCTCGTTTTCCCCTTGGTCCCCCGATATGGTCATATATGCTCTTTACATAGGGAAAAGTAATATTTTTCTAACAACCGACAGGCAATCAGCGAGCGGCAAACAAATTTTCCGTGGAAAGATCTTGAAATAAGATGATCTCCGGCGGCAGAAACCGAAACAGAAGCCGGAGCCGGAGCTGCAGATGGAGCTGGAGATGGAGATGGAGCTGGAGCATCCAAGGCAGCGCACATGTCAGGGTTTATGCCACAAGTCAGCGGCAAGTGTCAAGTGTTTCATGCCACTTGGCCACCAGGGAAAAACAAAAAAAACACACAGCAAGACAGCCATGGCGCGAGGAAAAACTGGGAAAAATAAATCCATGTAATGCCTTCTGTGACAACACTCGAGGCGCTCTTCGGCTTGTCAAAAGCCAGCCGCATATTAAATGTGTTTGTTGCCTCCACAATAAATGATCTTTTGGGGGATAAGACCATCGTGCGATGGCACAACACATTCACGGATTTGGTTACAATCAATTGAGTTGGAAGTATTTATAAATCTACAAGGCAAAGAATAAGAATAAGTCCTACGT